>CM064917.1:61073290-61088290 GCA_032727855.1 Quercus ilex subsp. ballota
CAGCCGCCACTAGCTCATTATCTCTTTGCGACCAAGATATTTTCAATAACAACATTGTTTTGAATATTGATTGTTTCAACGAACTTAGACGAAAAACGATTGGTACAGCCGCCAGTGCCGCTACCGCCAGATCTTACCTCATCATATATGTAATCTTCAGGCAATTATTGAGCATATCCAGAAGATCAAAGTCAACAATGTTTAATACTCTTCCCTGCAATAAATGTGAGACTCATTTTCATATGTGGGTTTTTATTTTCATGATTCCATGGTTAAGGCTTACGGAAAAAATATTTTTTTTTTATATTTATCGAATTTTGATACAGATAACATAATATCATTTGATATTAAATACATTTTTCTAAGGTAGGGAGATTTAAAGCATGAATGTATCTATCAGAAATAATTAAAGATGTGAACTAATTAAACTACAAAGTTATTATTAGAATGTCTCTATTTTCATCACCCTACTATTTCTCAAACTCTATACTAATAGGAATAGCTTCCATGCCCAAATTTGAGAAGGAAAAAACACAATTAAAAATAGTACTCTAGTTATATAATGTATTATAAATCCGGTTTAAAACACCAGTATTACTATTTTTGTGTGCGTTCTAATAAGTATTACTGTTTACTAAAAAAAAATGATAGTCATTTGGATAATTTTTTTAATTGAGTCATAATCATGTTGCAACTCATCTAACTTTACTAAAAAAAAATGGTAGTCATTTGGATAATTTTTTTTTTAATTAAGTCATAATCATGTTAGTAGTCATATGGATAATTTTTTTAAATTGAGTCATAATCATGTTACAACTCATCTAACTTGTGCACACAAAAAATGAGACTGTTATCTGGGCCTCACTCAGGCTCACAACTTATTTGTTTAGTGGATATAGATTTCCTACTATGGGTCGTTCTTGGCACAGAGACTCAATGAGATCACTTTTCTCCTTTTATGTTGCTACCTTTTTTCTTTCACCTCTCTTTTTCTCTCGAAACTTTCCAACCCCCCCTCCTTTCTCCCACCTCTCTTATTTATAGCACTCTAATTAGTGACGTGTTATGATTGTTTTGCAGTTAGTGTAATGAGAGGTCCAATATCATCAGTCGTAAGTGGATGGTTAGATGGGGAGGTGGGATGGGGTAAAGGTGGCTTTGGAACTTGGCTCCCACTTTAGCGATCATGCCCCGGCAGCGATGCTTCTGGGTATTGCCGGGGCATGTTCATGATGGGATGTTTGGACGTTATTCTGCTCATTTGTTCGGTAATAGTCTTCCGAGCAAAGATTGAGCGATGAAACCTGGGCCTACACTCCGTGTGGGCTTAGGCTGGGATCCCGGGGGTAAAGGGGGACGGGAACCATGGGCCACATTGTTTGTGCTTGAACTCAAGGCCCAAATATGCCTGGACATCTCGGGGCCGTACATTAGCCCCTTCTTGATTCATGTCCGGCAAACGGGCAGAATCAAGAAGCCCCGATGGGTACATTCACTTGAGAAGGTTAAGAGGCGCAAGCCAGGGCGGTTTCAGAGACCCATTAATGCACCATTAAAAGACGTGCCGTTTAGGCCCATTAGGTTCAGCTGTCATCATTACCTGACGATTCGCAAACCGAAGAGGTGCGTGTGTCAGTTGGCGCCCGTGTGAAACTCCTCATTAATTGAACCTCATTATTGTTGATCAGGTGCCGTTTCCCTCTTCCTTTGTTCTCTATAAATAGTTCGTTCCAAATCACTTCTCCATTTTTAAACTCTCCACTCTCTGAATTTTCTCTCTGCCGAGCATTCATCTGCGCACCTACTTGCCCTGCCCAGAGCCCTTCTTCCTTCCCTAGAGCCTTAAAGTAAGTTTCCTACCTCTTGTTTTTACTTCAGCATTTTTCTTCGTGTTTCCCCATTCGATTTTAGATTCTAGGATGGGGTATGCTTACCTTCTAAACACCACAGCATCCTTAGCCACATTTAGGCAGAAATTTGATATTCCTAATGATGTGGAAGTGGCATATTGCCACGAGAGTGAATTTGAACTCCATAGGGGGATCAAATTGCATTTTTTCCTCTAATGGCAATCCTAGAGGGTGGGGTTAGGTTTTCCGTGGACCCCCCTCTTACTAGACACACTTCGGTACTATGGGGCTGTGCCCCGACCAACTACTTCCTAACTTTTATAGGGTTGTTAGTTGTGTTAGTAGGTTAAACCATACGTTCGGTTTGCAGTTAAACCATCATGATATAAACCACATGTATAGCTTGTGTGGAAACAAGAACACAATTATTATTTAAAGGTTAGGGATAAGCGGGTACGACTGATATTATGCCTACCTGCCTCGAATAGGAATTCTACCCGGGAGTACGTCCGGGTGTGCGGGCAACTAGTTTGCCGGGGATATCCCCCCTCCCCTCTCTCGTCGCGAAGTGGGTTCGTATTGACTCCTGACCTTACTGTCTTTGTTTAATAGTTGTTTTGCTTACCTAAATTCCAATGTGCCTATATACATGTTCATCATTTCTTCACTTTTTCATCACTCATTTTATCATTTCTCTTTCTTACAGATGGTAGAGTGTTTATTCCGGATGTCAGGGTAGTTCACGTAAGGGATTTGAACTTCGTGCTCCGATCCGAGATATTTGTTCACTGGGACGGGCAGCTCCGAGCATCCCACCTCATTCTCAGAGTTGGAACCAGTCTACTCCACCTGGCAACCCTTCACGCAAGCACTCTTGGTAGACAGTCCCCTCCTGTCTTATATCGATGTCCAACACGTGAACTTTTTGCCACCGAACTTTATAGTAGGAGAAGCTCGGGAGATTGGCCAGCGATACACCTGCTCGGACGAGCTAGCTCTAATACGTAACAAATCGGCGGAGCGTGTGTCCTAGCGCCTCCGAGAACTTGCACACGCTCCCGTTGAGGAAAAAGCTCCCATTCAAGAGGCTCTTGTCCAAGAAGCTCCCGCCCCAGCCCGAAAGCCCGGCTAATCTTGAGGCTCACGTACTTGCTGCCGAGCAAGTGATTGTCAACATTACCAACCTCTCTGATACAAAGTTCGACCGCAGTATGGATATGGTGACTAGAAAGACCCTGTCCATCAAACGCTTTGTGCCCGGTGCACGGCAGGCAACGCAACCGCAACCACCGCTGAGCCAGGGCCAGACGCCTCCTCCTCCGCCCTCGTCGCAAACTGGACGAGCCAGAAAAAGGCAACGTGTAAGCGAGCAGACCTCTACTGGGCTGGGAGATGCCTCTACCTAGGTATCCCCACAGCCGTCTAAGGGCATCGTTATACAGGAGCCGTAGACTTAAACTGTGGCGGTCGCGGCGTCCTCATCTAGGGTAGCTCAACCATGGCAGCCCAAGTTTTTCTTGGATGGTGAGCCACTCCCCGACACCGCCAGTGTGCGAGTTTGGGAGAAAGGTGAAAGGGGTTGTGTTGCCCAGAGTTTAGCGCACAGACTCCTTCTGCCCGAGGATGTACACTCTTATGAGCAGGGGACGAAGGAGTCCATGGGGAGAAGGTTGCAATGGTTTACTGTCGCGGTAATCTCTCACTCACTAGTTACTACTTATCATTATTGTTAGCATGTATATGATATGCATACTTGTTTTCATCCTTCTGCCGTACTAACTCTCAAAATTTTATCAAACGGCCCAGTTGGCCCACATGGTGGATGGTCTTATGAAGGAACTTTCCAAGGATGCCGACCGGGAGAGCGCGGCGAAAGAAAAGGCGAAGGCCGTTGATGCTACCGAGAAGAAGGTTACTGCTGCGGAGAAGGCCAGGGCGCTGGCGGAGAGTAAGTGCGCGGAGCTCCTCGTAAAGCAGAACGAGACAAATGTCAAATTAGCTGAGGCAGTAAGTCTGAATACTGCCCAGACCGAGGAGCTAGCTAATATGAGAGCGGCGTTGGGGGCTGCCGAGGAAAAGTGGTACCATGAAGGGTTCACTGATGCGGAAAACTTTGTGGAGCCAGTGGTGAATCAAGCTCGAAATCTAGGTTTTGAAGCTGGCTGGTTGGCAGCCCTGCAGGCTATGGGGGCTCCCGAGGATTCTCCCCTTAGGGAACTCGGCCAAATACCCTTCCCAGTTTTTGCTCCAGCTGCGCAGAACCCCCCAGTACCTACTAACGCAGAAGATACAACTAGCTTCAGGGAATTGGTGGAATAGATTGATGCCCATGCAGAAACGGATGATGCGGAAGTCACAAGTTTTCCCCACCCCACTGACCAGCATAGTGAGGACGTAGCCTAAAACCCCGCCAACTAGCAGTCAACCGGCCATGCTGACTAGACGAGAGCAGATTAACCAAGAAGCCGTACAAATTTGCTACTGTTTTGTTCCAGTTAAAGTTTCTACTAGATTTTACTTTCTTAACTTGCCTATGTCACCAGGCTGTGGTGATTGAACAATCATTACTTTATTTCGTTTTACCTTTCACATGGTCACTTGGTTTAGGTGACAGGACAGCAGTTTCATTTTCATGCGTTTATGTTGCTTATATGTCATTCATTTGCCGAACGCTCGCTTTAAATGTTTTCATAAAGGTTTATTTTTCACGTTATCGTTCTAGTCATGTTTCTCTGTTCTCCTTGCATAAACGATTTCCTGAATGCTCGGTAACTTATGAGGTGCAGAAGACCGAGATGTAGATGATACGGTTATTATTATTATTATTAGAATTTTATTTTTATTACTAGTATTGAGGTTTCACCTGTCCGGTGATAAATATCGAATCAGGGATAGGCCATTGTCCTTAGGGAACTTAGACCGAGGTTTCTTTCTGTCTGGTGATGAATATTGAGCTGGGGGTAGGTTTCTGTCCTCAGGCAATTTAGGTTAGGGTTTCTTCTTGTCCGGTGATGAGTATCGAACCGGGGACAGGTTTCTGCCCTTAGGATTTAGACTAAGGTTTCTTCCTATCCGGTGATGAGTATCGAATCGGGGACAAGTTTCTGTCCTTAAGAAATTTAGACTAAGGTTTCTTCCTGTTCGGTGATGAGTATCAAACCAGGGACAGGTTTCTGTCCTTAGGAAATTTAGACTAAGGTTTCTTCCTGTCCGGTGATGAGTATCGAACCGGGGACAGGTTTCTGTCCTTTGAAAATTTAGACTAAGGTTTCTTCCTGTCCGGTGATTAGTATCGAACCGGGGACAGGTTTCTGTCCTTAGGAAATTTTTTGAGTTTAAGGTTTCTACCTGCTTAGTGATACGGATCGAACCGAGAAGCAGGTTTCTATCCTTAGTGAGACTCGTAGCTTAAGGGTCTTTCACGCTCGGCAATGGAAGTCGAACAAATATGCAACAATAAAATGGAAAGATTTTGCCCGGATAAACGCCATCACCTTCATTAGCAAAACCCGTACAATATTACATTCAACTCACAATTTACAGCACTACCCATCAGTGATAGAATTTCTTAATGTTATGGACGTTCCACGGCCGGGGTAGTGGCCTCTCGTCTAGGTCCTCCAAGTAATATACCCCCGCACCAGCGACGGCAGTGACCCTGTAAGGCCCTTCCCATGTCTGTGCCAGCTTCCCGGTGTTCGTATCTCGCATATTCCCCACGGCTTTTCTCAGAACCAAATCCCCGGCACTAAACTCCCTCGTTCTTACGTCTCGGCTATAACTCTGGGCAAGTTTTTGCTGATACTCCGCGAGCCGTATAGTCACCATTTCACGGCATTCTTCCAACTTGTCCAAGCATCCCACCATCATCTCATTGTTTTGGGCGGGATCAGATCCCGCGACTCGTGCACTGCACAGATTCACCTCGGTCAGTATCACGGCTTCCGCTCCGTACGTGAGAGAGAACGGGGTCTCCCCGGTGGACCTCCTGGGCGTTGTCCGGTATGCCCACAAGACTTTGGGCAGCTCCTTGGCCCAGTTTCCCTTCGCACCCTCCAGCCTCTTTTTCAGCCCATTTACAATTACTTTATTCACAGCCTTGGCCTGGCCATTGCTCTGGGGATATGCTGGAGTTGAGTACCTGTTTTTGATGTCGAGATTACCACAGAACTCACAGAAGGCCCGGCTGTCGAATTATAGTCCATTGTCTGATATAAGAGAGTTCGGCACCCCAAACCTTGTGACTATATTCTTCCACACGAATTTCTTTACATCCACGTCTCATATATTGGCCAAAGCTTCCGTCTCCGCTCATTTGGTAAAATAGTCGACAGCCACTAGAATGAATCTTCGATTACCCGTCACCCGGGGGAATGGGCTGATGATATCCAGCCCTCACTATGCAAAAGGCCAGGGACTGCTGATCGGGTTCAAATGGCCTGCGAGCTGGTGGATTAGGGGGGCATACTTCTGGCACTGTTCGCACTTAAGTACATACTTGGCGGCGTCCTTCTGCATTTGAGGCCGCCAAAACCCTTAAGTCATTGCCCGGTGCACCAGTGAACGTCCTCCTACGTGATTGCCGCACACTCCATCATGAAGCTCGGCCAAGAGCTCGTCCACCTTCTCTGGTTGTAAGCACAAAAGGTATGGCCCTTCGAAGGACCTCCGATACAACGTCCGGTCTTCTGATAGCCAATACCGAGGAGCCATTCTACGGATCCTGCTACCCTCCTTTTCGTCACACGGGAGTCGGTCCTCTGCTAGAAAGTCAATAATGGGGTCCATCCAGCACGGCCCAAGTGTTGTGATTGCTGTGATATCGATCCCTGCAGTTCCCGGATCACTTGCTACCCCGATGCTCGGCTTTGGAACAAGCTCGACTTTGATTAGCCGGGGTATCTCTTCGGCTACTGATGATGCCAGCGTGGCGAGGGAATTGGTGTGCCTATTTTGCGTTCGAGCCACTTGGATAACCTTTACCGCATTGAAGCTGGTTATAGCTTGCTTCACCTGTTCTAGGTATGCTTTCATCCGGAGATCTCGGGCTTCAAAACTGCCCTGCACCTGATTAACCACCAGCCGCAAATCCAAATACACCTCTAATTCCCGAGCACCTAAACTTGAAACTGTCCTCAATCCGGCCAGCAAGGCTTCGTATTCTGCTTCGTTGTTGGAGGCTCTGAAGTCCAACCTAAATGAGTGCTCTAACCGTATTCCTTCTGAGGTGATTATGACAATCCCTGCACCGACCCCCATGGAGCTCGACACCCCGTCCATGAATACCTTCCAAGGGTGAGCCTCCACATGGCAAACTATCTCCCCACTCCCTTTCAGCGAGAATTTGGCGACAAAGTCTGCAAGGATCTGGCCCTTCACCGAGGTTCGAGGTCTGTACTGTATGTCAAAAGAACCAAGCCGAGTTCTCCATTTTGCTATTCAGCCCGTGAAGTCTGACCTCTTCAATAGTGACTGTAAGGGATAGTCAGTTAAGACGTACACCGTATGAGCCTGAAAGTAATGTGGCAGCTTTTTCGTGGCTTATATTAGGGCCAACACAAGCTTCTCCAGAGGTAAGTATCTTGTCTCGGCATCAACTAGAGTCTTGCTAATGTAGTACATGGGTTGCTGGATTCCTCGGTCCTTCAGTAGCACGGTGCTCACGGCATGCTCAGGCACTGCCAGGTACATGAATAAATCCTCACCTGGTTTTGGTGCTGATAGCATGGGTGCCCGCGCTAAATAATCCTTCAGATCCATAAAGGCTTTGTCGCATTCTTCATTCCACTGAAATCCAGTCCACTTCTTCAGAAGTTGGTAGAATAGTCGGCAACGATCTGTGAATTCGGAGATGAACCGGTTAAGGGCGGCTAGCATTCCAGTCAACACTTGCACTTCTTTCGGATTGCTCGGTGGCTTCAGTCCTTTCACAGCTTCTATTTGATCGGTGTTGACCTCTATTCCCCACTTAGTGATCAAATACCTCAGGAATTTCTCGGCCCCCACACCAAACGCGCACTTCTCAGCATTAAGACTTAACTTGTGATGTCAGAGAACCTAGAAAACCCCCTAAAGGTCCTCCATGTGCCGTGCTACCTACTTGCTCTTCACCACCATGTCATCAATGTACATTTCAACTGTATGCCTTATCTTGTCTCAGAACATTCTCGTCATCATTTGTTGATACGTGGCCTCGGCATTCTTTAGTCCAAAGGGCATCACCGTGTAATGATAATTGGCCTCTGGGGAGATGAATGCTGTATTTTCCCGATCCTCGGGCACCAGGGCAATCTGGTGATACCCTTGAAAAGCATCCAGAAAGCTTATCCTCGAGTGCCCATACGTGGCATCCACCAACTGATCAATCTTTGGCACGAGGAAAGAGTCTTTTAGGCATGCTCAATTCAAGTCCGTGAAGTCCACACAAACCCTCCACTTGTCGTTCTTCTTCTTCACCACCACGGTATTTGCCAACCAATCTGGGAAGAAAATTTCCCTTATCGCCCTAGCATCCTTCAACGTTTGGACTTCTGCTTTCACCGCCTCGACGTGCACCCAGGCTGATCTCCTCTGCTTCTGCTTCTTGGGAGGGAACGAAGGGTCAACCTTAAGTTTATAGACAATGAACTCGGGATCCACCCCGGGCACATCATATGGGCTCCATGCAAACACATCCACATTCTGTATTAAGAGTAACAACATTTCTAGTTTTTCCTGTTCGTCCATGCTCTTCCCTATATGGAAGCACTTGTCGGCATCTGGAAGTACCTTTACCTTCATCATTTCCTCGGCACAAACACCCCCCTTGCTCTCCTCGGTCACCCTGTAATTGCTATAACGGGACCCCTTATGGCGGGTCCTTATGCTGGGCATGTTCCCCTTGATCGGCTATCTCCTTCCTCCGGTTAACTATGCTGACTAAACATTGTCTAGCCATCTGCTGGCTCCCCTTTACCACAGTAATACCATGTTCGGTAGGAAACTTCAATTTCACATGCACGGTTGATGGGACAGCTCCCATTGCGTGGATCCACGGTCTTCCTAGTATTGCAGTGTACAGGGAGAAAAAGGCCACTACTACAAACGTTACTATCATCTCCTTGCCTTCCATATTCACGGGCAGAGAGATTTGCCCCTCATGTATTACCAATGGTGTATTGTACTTGAGAGGTCCCCATCCTTCAATCCGAGCCCTTGGAACAGATCCGGATAGTGTAATGAGAGGTCCAATATCATCAGTCGTAAGTGGGTGGTTAGGTGGGAGTGGGATGGGGTAAAGGTGGCCTTGGAACTTGGCTCCCATTTCAGCGATCATGCCCGACAGCGATGCTTCTGGGTATTGCCGGGCATGTTCATGATGGGATGTTCGGACGTTATTCTTCCCATATTGTCTGGTAATAGTCTCCCGAGCAAAGATTGAGCGATGAAACCTGGGCCTACACTCCGTGTGGGCTTAGGCTGGGATCCCGGGTAAAGGGGGATGGGAACCATGGGCCACACTGTTTGTGCTTGAACTCAAGGCCCAAATGTGCCTGGACATCTCGGGGCCGTACATAACTTTAACTAATATTACATATGTAATAACTTTTTATTAAATTAATATTTTGAGTACCTGTATTGGATTGCATGTTATCTAAGTTATTAACGCATATGCCAAATTTTGTGTTAGTTGTAATATATATATATATATATATATATATATATATATATATATATATATATATATATATATATATTATATTAAAGTAAAAACACAATTAGAATTCACTATAAATTCTAATTGTTATCTAATTTTGCGCCACTTGTCTAAATCATGATTCAAAACTTTTTTAAGATAACAAATACCTTAAGAATATTGGTCTTTAATATGCTCCAATCCTACTAACATATTACTATTATTGGAACCCATCACATTTAATATATTATAATCATTTATTTATAGGTCATGTTAACGGACGCTCTTATGGAAATCGTTAATAAACTATAATCGAAAAGTTTTGACATTACTTTCATGGAAAAATATAAAAAGCTATCAACAACATTTATTATTTTATTATTCTCTCAATAAAATGTTACTAAAAATAGTTTCTAAATTAATACTCTAAAGACATTGGCTAATATTTCCCTTTATTTATTTACCTAGTCATGTTATATAAAGAAATATGATTGGTCAACTAAATACAATGACATTTTCCGCTTCAAAAAAGTATAGCGCCAACCATCATCAATGACGTTTTTCATATATATTTTTCTTTCAAACCACCAATGAGTAAGGGTGGCAATTCGTGTTCACGTGTTGGGTTCGTGTCGTGTCAACTTGTGAGTATTTGATAATATATGTCAACACTAACCCAACATGTTTATTAAACGGTTCAAAATTCCTCAACCCTAACACGACCCATTTATTAAAAGGGTCAGTCGTGTCGACCTGTTTATCAGATTTTATCAAAATAAAAAAAAAAATTATGAAAAAACAAACAAATAAATTTTTTTAATATAAAATTCAGAACTAACGAGTAATTGCATCACAAATAATCATTCAAAATTAAAGCATATCACAATATCACAAATAATCAATCACAATATGTCAGAAAATAAACCACAACAACTAATAAGTTTATATATCTAGAGTTTGAAGGGTATATTGGTAAAATGTCATTTAATTAAACGGGTCAGATGGGTCAAACGAGTTCTATATGTTCAATACTAACCCAAACCGTTTATTAAACGGGTCAGCCATGTCAACCCGAATATGACACGAACTCATTGAGCCTCAACCCATAACCTGCTAATTTCATGTCGTGTCGTGTCGAGTTCGCGGATCGTGTCCAATTTTGCCACCCCTACCAATGAGGCAATGACTTATGTGACACAATAACATAAACATTTAGTTTTAATTAAAAAACACACTCATACAGAATAAAACATTAAGAATATGTGTACTGCAAATAGGACTTCGGTTCACAAATTTCAGTCTTTCACCACCATTACAAAACCATTTCAGAGAAAAAAAAATAAAAAACAAACACACAGAGATATAGAGGCAATGGCTGCTAGTGTTCGAAAGGATGTGAGGAACAAGCAGCTGATATTGAGGGACTATGTCACCAGTTCTCCCAAAGAATCAGACATGTACGTGAAAACTAGTACTATCAAATTGGAGATCCCAAATGGATCAAAAGCAGTTCTGTTGAAGAACCTCTACTTATCATGCGATCCTGTTATGCGGATTCGCATGAATAGAGCTGAAGATTCGATCTTCACTTCCTATACCCGTGGCTCGGTAAGTCTTTATTTTTGTGTACACATATACAGTAATACACAACAATTTTTACAACAGTTGAATTAGTAAATTTTAATTCGTTCTTACTTGGGCCTATCACAATTTGACTCATCGACAATTGTGAATTATTTTTTGTGAATTGTTTTGTGACTCTCTCTCTCTCTCTCTCTCTCTCTCTCTATATATATATATATATATTGATCATTTTGTATTATGATGTAGATATGACTATTAATGCAAATTGATTGGTAATAAGTTTTGAGTTTTGAGCTAGCGATTGTGAATTGGTGCAAACATGCAGGCATTATCTGGGCACGGATTGGCTAAGGTTTTGGATTCCAGGCATCCAGACTACAAAGAAGGTGACTTTGTTTGGGGACCAGCAGTATGGGAAGAGTACAGCCTAGTCGAGGAACCTAACCTTACCAAAATTCACCACACAGATGTACCACTTTCCTATTACACTGGAATTCTTGGTCAGTTATTTGGTTTGATGGTCATTAATTTTGCCTCTCACGATATATATTTAACTTATCCAATCAACTATGGCTACAAAATCTTCCACAATATTCCATAATTTGGTGAGATAACAAATTGTTATTTTGGCACCTTTTATAATTGCGATTGCTCATTTTTCTTTAGTGAGTGGTTTTCACTTTTCAGATCATCATATGTGCTTGTATTTTTACTATCACTTGTACTCATCAGGAGGATACTTTTTGAATTAAGGATCCTAATGATCAAGATTTAGATTAAATATTATAAATATAAGATATATCTAAACCATATATACACCCTTAAATATAAGAAATAAAATCTTATCCATATTATATTTTTCTTTTTCTTTAATCTGAAGATAATATATATATATATATATATATATATATATATATATTCATATAATATAAAAACGATTGACAAATTAGATTCATGTTGATTTTTTTTTTTTTGTGGGTTCCCCTCCATATTTTGAATGTGTTCATATATAGGTTACCCTGGTATAACAGCATATGCTGGTTTCTACGAAGTTTGTTCTCCTAAGAAAGGAGAATATGTCTTCGTTTCATCTGCTTCCGGTGCAGTTGGTCAGCTCGTTGGACAATTCGCAAAGTTGACGGGTTGCTATGTGGTTGGAAGTGCAGGAAGTCAACAAAAGGTCTACTAACTCTTTTTTTTTTTTTTTTTTAATTAAACAAGATCTAGTCACTTATTATATTGTATAGATAACATAAAATAAACTATGCAATCTCATGTTTCAATTATATATTATTTTTGTTTCTCAAAAAAAAAAAATATATATTATTTTTCTATATTTTTTTGTGTTTTTAGAAATTAAATATCTCATCCTTTTTGTTTTGTTTTGTTTTTATTTTTTATAATAATATTGGCATATATATTTTTAGAGATTAATTAATTTTAAAATCCTAATTCCTCAAAAAAAAGAAAAGAAAAAAAGAAGTAATATCAGGATAATTCCTTTAGTCATATACTAATTTCTAGGGAATCTTTTTGTTGCGTAGCTTCCTGGAAATTAAGACTGATCGATTGCTTTCCCTTTGACCACTGTATGCTTTTAAATTGTTCATGGCATATGCATGTGTAATAAATAACAAGTGATGTCAAGGTATTAGAATTTTATTATAAGAACATTATAAATTGATATATTAGTTTACAAATTCAAAGCAAACTATAATTGAAAATTGACGTGACAGTGACAATTTAACTACTAATGTATCACCATTTTAATTTGTTTTTTTTTTCTTTTTTAATAATTGTTTTTTGAAACCATTTACACTAGTCATCAAGTATTGAAACTTGTAATACTTTTATTATTTTTCATTTATATATTGAACTAACATTATGAGAATTTAGAACTTTTTGAATTTTTGACTATTTATCGACTCTATATAGTCACCATCTCATTTTTTAATTATAATTCTCTTTGAGAGCAAGTAGCATGAAATACGTTGCCATGTCTCTACTGACGTTCTGGAAATAGTGTACATATGAAATAATTACTTTCCTTTTTAGTTTCTTCGTAAAGGAGAGATGGTGCTAATTGCATTTATAACCTCTGTTAAATGAATACTTATTTGTTGTCTTCAATCAGGTTGATTTATTGAAGAACAAGTTTGGGTTCGACGAGGCTTTCAATTATAAAGAGGAGCATGATTTGAATGCTTCTTTGAAAAGGTCAGTATTTGCTACTTTGTGTCACGCATATGTGGTACCAATCTAACATGTCACCATAAGCTTTTAAATCTCACTTTTTTCTACATGATATATATATATATATATATTCTAATTTTTCTTTTTAATGTTACAAAATAGGGTTAAACTATATAAAATCATAGTTGTTTGGTATAAAGTGATCCAATACTAAACAAATTTTATCTTCTCTAAATAAATTTTATTTAAATTAGGTAAATTATTTTTCACAGATTGTGTAATCTAACTTTTTAGTTATTAATACAATACGCATTACTATTGGTTTCTCTTTTGGCATGGCAGGTATTTCCCGAATGGTATTGACATTTACTTTGAGAACGTAGGAGGGAAAATGCTTGATGCAGTTCTTCTAAACATGAGACTATGGGCACATAGCTGGATGTGGAATGACCTCAACCTACAATGATCTTGATGAGCCTGAAGGGATTAAAAATTTGATGTTTATCATATACAAGCGAATTCGTATGGAAGGATTTTCAGCTATTGAATACTATCACCTCTATTCCAAGTTCTTAGACCACATATTGCCATACATTAGAGAATCAAAGATAGTTTATGTGGAAGACTTAGCTGAAGGCCTTGAGAATGGGGCACAGTTCTCCTAGGACTCTTTAGTGGCCGCAATGTTGGAAAACAAGTACTTGTATTTGCTCGTGAATAAGAGCAAGTTTGGTACAATAAATGAATTGGAATAAAATCCTATGCATGTATTTGACAATTGGTTAATTTTGTATCCCAATCTCCTATATATACATTTAGAGAAGATTAATAAATGAGATGTTATTTTTTAAGGATTTTTTATTTTTATAATTATATGCAAAGAGGGGTTTGTATTTATTGAGATATATTAATTCTTAATATTATTCTACATATATTAAGGAATAGTTATTGTTATTCTCTTGGAGAGATATAACTATTCATTGGTTAATAGCATTCACACTAGCTCCAAAGGAGTTTTTTGACTGAAATAATGATAGAAATATATTAATCAAAAGAAAAAACAAAAGAAAGCCTGGCCCAGGAGTTTTACAGTATTGAAATTGGCCCAAAAAACAATGGACCTATTACTCCAGAAGAACCAAAACTTAAAAAAAAAAATTAAAAAAAAAAGACAAAAAACAAAAAACAAAAAACAAAAAACAAAACAAAACAGGGTATATTCGTAAATAGATATTTCATCTATGGGGGAGGGACTTGGCAAGTCTCTAATATTCTTCGAGCAACGAGTCTGCTTGCTTAAAAATCTCATTCGGATGGGTTTAAACATGCTTAAACTGGAAGCGGTTATGAGCATTCCACAAAGACCACGACATTATAGCCCACAGCTTGAGTTCCTTTCTGTCAAGCCTCTATATCATATGACGTGCAAGCATGAAGAAATTCTCGACCAAGGAACTGCACATTTGTAGCTTAGCTTGAACCAAAGCCCAGACGTTACGGGCAAACGGGCATGCCAAAATTTGGTGTGCTGTCGTAGGCAACCAAAAATAAAACCTATACTCCTAAAAATATATGTAGTAGTTCGAGTAAGGATCGTTCTCACAGAGAGTATCTAGCCTAATTTTATGCTACGTGAACAAGGAGGGGGGGGGGGTTTTGAGTATAATGAAAACAATTTTAAGAAAGAAAACAACTAAG
>CM064917.1:61095790-61110790 GCA_032727855.1 Quercus ilex subsp. ballota
TATTCTTTCTGAAAGAAGTTATTGCGTTTTTTGCGCCTTAGAGTTTTGTAACCAAGTACTTCTTAATCTTCATTGTTGATGAAGTGAAGAACTTTGCAGCCAATATTTTCTTCAAGTTGGTGGAGTTAGTCATGTACTGGGATCTGTGCATCATTGGTTAGTCACGTACTAGGATTCATGCAAATGGGTGGCGTTCATATATTGAAGAGTTCAGAGGTTCTGAAGCGGTAGAAGGTTTCTGCTGTCAGTTCATCTACGGGGATTGTAGAGTCTAGGGACAAAAGTTTTGTACTAGATTTGAAACTTCTCTTTACTATAGTGGTTGCTTTTCGGGAAGGATTCCTTCCAGGTTTTTTACTGTGAAACTAGTTTGTTTCATTAGTTTTTCTGGGTCATCATATCTTGTCTTATCTACTATTCCGCTGTGCATGATATTGACATGATATTGATAACTAAAGGAGTGAATTTTACCGTTCAAGGAGTTTTTTCTTCTTTCCTTTTACTCTCGTCACTAGTTTGACGATCTGGGCGCTCCCTCTTTCGTCCTCTACGATCGTCCTCCTTCCTTCCCTTGTCTCCTGGTCTTTCCATGTCCTTAATGGCGGCTAAAGCATCTTTAGCATTCATGTACTTTTGTGCTTTCAGTTGCATCTCTACCATCGTTTTAGGAGGATTCTTCGCGAATGAAACTACGAACTCTCTGGACTTTAATCCCACTTTAAAGGTCGTCAACTGCACTTTGTCGTTAGCTTCGTCCACCTCCAGAGTCTCTCGAGTAAAGCGTTTTACTTACGATCTTAGGGTTTCTTTCTCCACTTGTCTAATGGTGAGTAAGTGGTCTGCTGGCCTCTTCGGGCGTTTTCCCCCGACGAAGTAGCACAAAAAGGCGTTGCTCAACTGCTCGAAGTTGTCGATGGACGATGTTGGTAACTTTGTGAACCACTTCCTTGTAGCTCCTTTGAGAGTGGTGGGGAAGGAACGACACAGTATTTCGTTAGGAGACTGTTGAAGGCCTAGTGTCGTCTTGAAGGTGTTGAGGTGGTCTTGAGGGTCCTTAAGTCTGTCAAACGGCTCAAGTTGAGGCAAGCGAAACTTTGACGGCACAAGGCATTCCAAGACTGCCATCGTGAAGGGCGAATCTGTTGCCCTGACCATTCTATCTAGGCTTCAGACTGTTTTTTCTCTAATGGCGTTCCTTAACTCGTCTATCTCCTTTCTTATCTCCCGAAGAAGATCTAAATTCTGTTCATCCGGAGTAGTCAGCCTTCGACGGTCACTCCTTCTATGACTATCTCCTTCATCCTCTTGATTTGCCCTAGACCGGTTCTCTCCCTGCTGAAGTCGTAGCTTCATTTCTTGATTCTGTCTGGTGAGTTCTTCGATGGTAGCTGCAAGAGTTTGGACTTGCAGAGCTAATGCTGCAGAATCCTGGTTGGACTCTATTTGAATGTAAAAGTTAATTGGAAACTACGCTTTCGAACCTAAGTACGAAAATGTCGTCCCCACAGACGGTGCCAAACTGATGAAGTGCAAATCATCAGTCTTTGTAAGTGCGTCCAGATGGAGCTGAGTCCTCGTTTGTGTCCTTGTAAATATGAAAAAATGGCTCCCTTAAGGTGGTCATTGGTGTGGTGCCTGCCGCAACGTCTCCGATGCCAAAGTCAGTATAAGGAAGCCTTTTCTGAAGAATATCAGAATATTAGAGTATTAGAGTAATTATGAATGATTCTAGATGTGTTTATGTACCTTGTGTTGATGTTGCGAGGGGTTTATATATGTTCCCACTCCTCCTAGCTGTTGTGGCTATTATTGTGGTTTTAATGCCTATCTTGGTAATGCTTTATACTCAGTATTATAGGCTTTGATAGGCCTCCAATGGTCTGTACAGCTGGTCGTGTAACCGTCTGTGGCATTATTAATTGCATTAAATGGCTTCCTTACCTTCGTCAGTGACGTGGATCTATTGACGGAAATATTTGCTTAGCTCGTCTGAGACAATGGGCTTCGTCGATCCCATCAAATATAACACTTTATTTTTTGGATCTGGCTTCTGTCCTGTGGCCAGTGCCACTGGACGCGTTGGATTTGCGACACGTGTTCAGTATGGGACACGTGTTGCCAATCCAACGTGTCCAGTGGCCACTGGATAGAAGCTGAACCCTTATTTTTTAACTCTTAATGTGATGTGAGATATGATAAAATTACTGTTATGTATAACAGTATAACGTTACCGTTTTAGTAGATGTACTTATTTTTTTTTTTTATAATATATATTCATTTCAACTACTCCCTAAATCAAAGTCAACTGCACATATACTACTATGCTTTAATCAAGAGGATGAGGTAATGGTATTATTTTTATATCCTACAGTTCAAAAGATAGCAGATATGTATAAACACATATTTCATGAATATATGTCTTCTTTTCTGTTCATAAAAAAATAATTGTCTTCTTTCCTTTCATTTAATTTTTAATTTTTATTTTTTGGAGAGAGGGGGGTGGGAATACTCTTTACCTTTTTATGCTATATTATATTGTTGTAAGATCTACTGCACATTTCTTTCGTTTTTCAAACAATTTAAATTGTGTAGAAGAGATTAAAAAAAAAAAAATTCTTACCCAATGTACTAAACTTCTACTTTTATGTGGTCTTGAAAAGGTCATGGTAAACAACTTTATCTACTTTAAGCACCTTGAACAATCTAACATTTCATTCTATAAAGAAAATATTTTTGTTAAGTTAGATTTTTCTACAATATTGCTTTGATTTTAAATGCTTCATAATCGCCAGTCTTGAACAAAAACAATGAATTAGAGATCCATACAAATGCATCCACACATTTTCACCTTATCCAATTGATACAAGGAAAATAGTTGGCTTTTTGTATCTTTGAAATTTTTTTTATATATAATAATAATTTAAAATTTTATATTTATCTACCCTTCGAAGGAGATTTGTGACCACCCTAAGTTTTTTTTTATGTTCAATAAAATTAAACTTTGGTCCATAATTTGGTCAACTTAACAATATATTAGAGCCTTTCTACCAAAAAAAAAAAAAAAAACCGAAATTATTTTTTATAACTAAAATCTGAAAAAAAATTATAATAATAGCAAGTCGAAATGTCCAATAAATACCCAGGAAAAAAAGCCCAAGACAGATTTTTAAATCAACAAAAATAATAAAATAATAATAATAATTAAATTTGTATAAACTATATTAGGGTCTTCAGCAGTCAGCGACTCAGCAACAGCAAAACCCAGAGACGGCGACGGCGACGGCGAGATCGGGAAATAAGAACTTCAGCCTTCAACGTGCCGCCGTCCCTGACCTCAGCCTGCAACATCAAGGTATTTCAGTTCTCTCTCTTTTTTCTCTATCTCATCTCTGCTCTGACTGAGAGTGGCGCTCTCTCTCTCTCTTTTTCTCTATCTCATACTCATAGTCTGACTGCTGACTTGTGTTGTGACTTAGACTTAGGCATGCTGTTATCTTTTGACAATATAAATTGGCTTTTCAACTTTTGTCTTTTTGGGTATGTGTATGTAAATATAAAACTGTTGATTGGCCCTTGTCTCTTCAGCGGGGGTAGATGGGGCCGTGGCATTGAATATTTGAATTGGGGTAGTGAGTGGACACTGAACAAGACATTACAAAAGGACAAAAAAAATTAAACTATGTTAGGCAGTGGGTTTAGCCGTGTTTTTTGGTTGTTGTTGTAGTAGTCAATATATGAATTTCTTAAGGACCACAAAAAATTCATCCTACCTCTTCTTCTCAGACGTTGTTACCTTTTCTCTTTCTCTTGCGGTCCACTCACTGCATCTACTTGTTTGTATACTAATCCAGTAAGTGCACTCTTAACATGCCATTGATTTTATTTTTCCAGGCTAGATCAATAGTTTATTAAACACAACAATTAAAATAAGATGAAAATTTTAATTTGATATTTACCACTATCGAGAAAACAGACCAATTCGGAATGAGTATGGATATGTAATGTTTAAAGCGTGCTCTTAATTTCATTAAGTGAATAAAATAATTCTAAATTGTTTTAATATTTTATTTTATTTGAAGTTTGAATTCTCTCTCTCTCTCCATATATATATATAATTGGGAGAGAGAGAGAAAAAAAAAATTACGTGATTCTCAAAAAAAAAAAAAAATGTAATACTCCTTTATAGATCTTTTTAATTTTTTTGCAAATAAATTTATATTTGATCTTTTTTTTTTAAAACAAAATTTATATTTGATCTTGATATGTTATTCTTTATTATTAATTTTTTTTTTGAGAATCATATGATATTCTTTATGTATTTATTATATGGAGAAATAAATATGGATAGAAAGAAAGATCAATTTTGGAAACATGTTGAGATATTAGATTGTTGTTTAAATGTTTTCAAATTAGATTGTTGTTTAAAATGTAAGTTTTGATGGAGGTGTTTCAAGGATTAAATCACATCTGGCTGAAGTTATTGATCATGATATTGTTATTTGTAAAATAGCTACTAAAATTGTTCAAGAAGAAGCTTATCTAGCCTTTAAAATTTAGGGGGCGTACAAAAAGTTAATCTGATTTTGATTTAATTATATTTATAGTATATGTATGTGCTATAGAGTATACAGAGAAAAACACATAACATAATTAATTTAATTTTTTTTTTAAATTAGAAAAAAGCTTATTCTTTTTCATAAAAAAACTTATTTTTATAATTCTATAGATCCTTTTATTTTAAATTATTTTTTATTATTTTATAGATCCAATTTTACTATCAATTTTCGTATTCTAATAGTATATTCTTTATCTATTTATTGTAAGGAAAAAGAAATATGGTTCGAAAGAAAGATCGATTTTGGGAGTATGTTGAAGAACTAAATGGTCGTTTCAAATGTAAGTTTTGTGAATGTAATTTTGCTGGGGGTGCTACAAGGATTAAAGCACACTTAGCTGGAGTTAAAGGTCACGATATTGATATTTGTAAAAAAGTATCTAAAAAAGTCCAAGAAGAAGCTTCTCTAAATATTGGACAGCCTAACAAAAAACTTAAAGGTGCATCGACTTCAAGCAAGGCTAAGGAGAGGAAAATTGGCTCAACTTCAATATCGAAGGATGACACATTAAGTGGACTCTTTAAAAAGGTGAGTGATGTTTGTAATCAATGATGTAAATATTTTATTGTTAAATTATATTTTGCCACAATTTTGGTTGAGATAACTAATTCAATTAGTGATTTTAAATGTTTGAATCAAGTAAAACATATTAAATTTCATTAATGAATTTTTTTGTTATAAGAAGATTGGTGGGGGGGGGGGGGGGGATGTCAAAATGTCACACACTTGCATACACACTTTGACACAACTTAGACATGTGGCAAGCAGTGATTAGATTACTTTTCTCTAAGTTCTAATGGTGGACTTATATGTAAGTGATATAATTTAATCACACATTGACAAATGTGTAAGTTGTGTTAAAGTGTGTGAGCAATTGTGTGTGTCCCTAGAAGAACATTAAGTAGTCTAGTCAATTTTATAATCTCTGTACAAACATTTTTTTGACTACTAATTTTTTACAATTTAATAGTTACAATAGGGGTGAGGAGATTTGAACCTTGGATGTCTCAATTAGAAACATAGTAGATGTCAACCAGTTGATCAACAAGATTCTTGGCACTAAGTCTCTAACTACTAATTATTCTATGAAAAATTTAGAAGGGAAGTTTTGTCATAATAGTTTTTATCTAGCTCCACTTATATACTTTTATATCTAGACCTACCTATATATGGTTGTTTATTCCCCCCCCCCCCCCCCCCCCCCCCACCCTTCTTTTTGGAGTCGTTGTTTATTTATAATATAATTGCACTCTACAATCTACCGTCTACAAATCTTTCTATTATATTTTCTCTTATGCAGAGTAAGGAAGAATACAGAGCTGAAATTATACTAAATGTTGTTGTGGAGGGACTTTTAGTCAAGTTGAGATCAAATGTTATAGAGCACCATATTAGTTTAGAGCGGGGTTTCAAGGAGGGGCTAATAGACCTTCTTATCTTGTTAACCCAGATTCAACTCGTGTTAAATGATGTTGAGAAAAGACAAGTAAGTGATGAGTTTTTAAGGAGCCGGTCAGCAAAGCTTAGAGATGTAGCTTATGACATTGATGATGTGCTGGATGAGTTTGGCTATAAGATTCTTCAGCAGAAGGTACTAAGCTCCTATTTACTCTCCAATCGCATTGTATCCCCCCTCAATATGGCAGACAATATTAAGACCATAAATGAATCATTAAATATACTTAAAGATGACATTGCTAGTTATGATCTTCGAGCGGAATTTGTGAATTCGATCCCTGAGATTAGCTTTAACATGGAGATAGACTCCTTCCTTGATGATTCAAAAGTTAATCAAAATGTTGGAAATAACATTGTTGAAGCAACCTATTGTGATAGTGTGACAGAAACCACGAAGACTCTTCCCCAATATGAAGTAACAGAATATGATTGTTGGTCCATATTCAAGAAAAGAGCATCTGCAAATGAAAGACTTTTAACTCTAGATTTGGAGAAAATTGGAAAGGAGATTGTTAAAAAATGTAAAAGGGTTCCATGGGCTGCAAGATTTTTAGGGGGAATAATGTACTTTATACATGATAAAGGTGAATGGCAATCGATTCAAAATAATAAAAATTGGGATTTATTGAACGATGATAATAATGGAGTGTTTCACATATTAAAGTTAGGCTATGATCATCTTCGAACACCATCTTTGAAACGATGTTTCGCATATTGTGCAATTTTCCCTAAAGATTATGACATGAAAAAGGACGAAGTAATTCAGCATTGGATGGCTGAAGGGTTCCTTGGACCATCTAAAGAAGCTAATATGGTGATGGAGGATATTGGTAACATGTATTTCAATATTTTGTTGGCCACTTCCTTTTTCCAAAATGCTACAAAGGATGCCTATGGTGAGATTATTAGTTGCAAAATGCATGATTTGGTGCATGATTTTGCCATCTCAATATCAAAATTTGAAATTCTGATTTTGGAGGGAGATTCTGTGGATAATGTTGGTAAAGTACAACCTTTATTTGTCCGACTTGTTGGCGAAACAACACTAGGAACTTCATTTAGTGGAGATGGTTTCATAAAAATGCGCACATTGATTTTAGAAAATCTAGACTTTGATGACATGTTATCAAATTTCAAATGCTTACGTGTTTTAAAATTATTCGGGCATAGTATAATAGGGTTGCCACATTCAATTGAGCAGTTAATACATTTGAGGCTTCTTCACATCTCACATGCTAAAATTGAGGAATTACCAAAATCCATTACCAAACTCTACAATCTGCAAACTTTAAGAATTGAAGAATGTCCTAAACTCGTGAAGCTTCCGGAAGACCTAAGCAATTTGATTAACTTGAGACATATTAATATTATTTGTTTGATGGGGTTATCGTACATGTATAGATTACACAAAAATATGAGGCGGTTGACTTGCCTTCAAACATTGCCATTTTTTGGTGTGGGTCGAGATGAAGGTTATCGGATCAAAGAATTGGGACCATTGAAGAATCTCAGAGGAGAAATAGGCATTTACAATCTAGGGTACGTGGAAGATGAGGAAGAAGCCAAAAGTGCAAAATTAAAAGAAAAGGAAATATTCAAGTTGGGATTATACTGGTAATATTCAATAGCAGTGGACAGGTATGATAAAGATGAAAGGGTGTTGGAAGGCCTCCAGCCTCATCCAAATTTGAAAAGCTTGAGAATCGAATTCTATGGAGGAAAGAAATTCCCATCATGGGTTGGTTTGTCGCTATATCACAATTTGATTAAGATCTATTTGAATCGGTGCACGGAATGTGAAGAAGTTCCCACTCTGGGGCATTTACCCAGTCTTAGGGTTCTTGAAATATTTGGAATGTGGAAGGTAAGAAGTATAGGAAGTGAGTTTTACAGTTACAGTGAAGGGAGTTACAGAAATACTACTGCATTATTCCCGGCATTGAGAATACTCAAATTGCTTTTTATGAGTAGCTTAGAAGTGTGGGAGGATGCAATGGAGTTGTCAAGTGCAGGTGAGGTATTGGTGTTTCCTTCCCTTGAGGAGTTGATTATTAGAGGGTGTAATAAACTGAGAGATTTGCCAGACTCACTACACACCTGCATTTCCCTTCAGAAGTTGGTAGTACAGGATTGTCCTAAGCTGAGGTCATTGTCAGGTGTCCCGTCCATAACAACACTACCCAGTGGGGTACAGTGTTATACATCGTCTATTGAATATATTGAGAATGGGGATTGTCTGCCTTCTACTTCCTCCATTCACCCCTCCCTCCAAAAGCTCAAATTGTATGGGTCTGTCCTGTTCCTGGACCAAATTCAATACTTCATTGCCCTTAAAATTCTGTGGATACAAGAATTTGGTGAAATGGTAGCTTTACCAGAGTGGTTGGGCAACCTTTCCTCTCTTCAAGTGCTGTATATTGTGGATTGCAAGAACTTGGTGCATCTGCCCACCGAGGAAACCGTGAGACGCCTCACCGAATTGAAAACGGTGATGATATATGGTTGCCCCAAATTAAACAATCAAATTGACCTCTATCCATTTATTCAATTTCCCAATTTGTAAGTTTACTCATACCTTACTCACCGAATTAAAATTTTCTTTCTCTCAGCATTTCTTGTAACCTTCATATTTTGATATTGTTAGTTCATGGATCAGTTCTTTTGCTTAGGGCTATCTAAAACTTGATAGTAGATTTGGGCTAGGTCATAATTGTTCTATTTATGAGGGTCAGTTTATTGTGGAAAAATAGAGTTTAGTTGCATAAGAACGAGAAATTGGGTGGGTGAGGGTCTTGCTGATTTTCTTTTCACGTTGGGTGGGTGAAGGTCAGTTTTACTGTTCACTGTTAATGAAATTATGTGATCCCCAATTATAGTAGTGCAAGCAAATTTTAACTTAAAAAATTTCAGACAGCACTGAAGGTGTTGATGGTTCTTATATAACTATATATGGTTTTTACCTTTTGAAGGTACCCACATTGCAAAGATTTTGAAGACTAACTCAGGAAGCTGGCAGAAAGTTTGCATCTGGGAAAATAATTAAGTTGATGACAACTGTTCCAAAGGCACTTTAGGTTTGCTTTCGCTTACCATTTGGGATATTGATACATAATTTACTTCATAAATGGTGATTTACAAAACCAAATTCAGTTTATATATATTTGTAGTGTCACAATATCTGTAGCCAATGTGCATATCTACAATGTATAGAGTTATGTTGAGTGCAGTCAAATCACTGAATTTTGGTTTGACACTCTTTGACATGAAAGTCACTCTGTGCTTTTGGTGTTATTATAGCTCAGCGGCCTCGGCCTGAACAGTGTGAAATGTCCTTTGCTCTGAGTCTTTTAGTTGCTGACGTGGATATAACAAAGTAATTACTAGTCATTAATTTGCCATTAGTCAGAAAAATGACAAATGCCTTTGTGTCACTATCACCATTAATAACAGCAAATTCTGTCAATCATTTGGATAATTTGATTTGGAATTTACTTTTTACTTTTTTTCTTCTTTTTATTTTATAGTAGAAACTGAGGTTAATGAATTATAAATATTCACAAATGGGCTTCTGTTAACAACTCAAATTGTTCTTTCTATAACATAACTTTTAACATATTTACCACAATAATCTTAAATCAAAGAATAATAAAGTAATAAATGTAAAATTTTCATGGCAACAAAATAGACTTGCAAATTTTTTCCTTAGCTTTCCTAGTCTTTCTGTACTTAAAGAAACTTAGATTCAAACTGATTGTCAAACTCAGATTCAAACTGAATTGTCAAACTGAATGCTTTTTCATTATAAGGGCCAGTACTCTTAATCAGATTTTGATGCTCAAACTTATAACAATTATCTGTGCCGCTTTTTGTGTGTGGTGGGTGAAGATGATACACCATTAGCAGCAGCTCAAGTGACTGAAATTGCATGTTGGGTTTTCTATGGTTTTCTATGCCTTTTGCTATCAGACTTAGGCCTGGGTCACTGTAGCTTCACTCCTTGTATCACCTGCGAGGTTTCTTTGTAAATTATTCAGAATCCAAAAGCAAATAACTAAAGATAACAACAAACTTAAAAATAAAAATAAAAAATGAAAGAAGAAAGAAATGAGATAGTGAATTACATATTTGCCACACTTTGACACCTTGAATAAATGACTATGAAACCTCCTTATTAAGTCCATTAATCCTCATAAAATTTATAAGAAATAAAAGAAAAAACAAAAGTTTTGTATTACTGAGCAAAGAAAGGGAGCTCAGTTTTTCTAGCATACTTGTTCCAAGACTAAATACTTTGTGGAATACCGCCATAATTTCTGTTTTCAAAACACACCGGCAAGACTGGAAAAATGTCATAGAAAAGTCATCCGAGCCAGGTGCCTTATCACCATTGAAATCATTGATCACCCCAAACACCTCTTCCTCCTCAAAAGGCCTATCTAGCCAACTTGCATCTTCCATCGAGATACTAGAGAAGTCCACATCATTTAAAACAGGTCTATGAGCCACATCCTCAAAATAAAGCAGCCTATAAAACTAAGAGATACAATCTGCTATAACTGCCGGATCCGAAGACAACTCCCCATCCACCATAAGCCTATTAATAGAATTAACCCTCCTGTGAGAGTTAGCTATACGGTGGAAAATTTTAGTATTCCTGTCTCCTTCCCTAACACAGAGAATTCTAGATTTTTGCCTCCAACAAATTTCTTCCAACAGAGTAGCTTTTTCTAACTCATCACGAATTGTTCCCACTTCTACCATTTCCTCAGCTGATAAACCCCGACTATCCTCTAGATTCTTAAGAACACTCAGGTCCTTCCATAATTTTTTAATCCGATCTTCAACATCACCAAACACCTCCATATTCCATCTTTTCAAATCATTTTTTAAGAGCTTTAATTTATTGGCTAAAACACAACTCGGTGCACCTTGAAACTGATAGGATTCCCACCAAGACCGAACCCTATCTACAAAACCCTTATCCTTAAGCCACATCTTCTCAAATCTAAATGGCCTACTCCCTCCCTGAAAGGATCCACCCTCAAGAACAATTGGAAAATGATTCGAACACAACCTAGACATCCGTCTTTGAGAAACTGTTGGAAACTTATCCTCCCAATTTGCAGAAAACAAGAATCTGTCCAGCTTAGCCTTCGAAGTAACTTCTCTAGAATTTGACCAGGTGAAAGTCCCCCCTTGCAAAGGTAGATCAATGAGGCCCTGTTCTGAAATAAAATTGGAAAACTCCCGCATAGCAGCAGTAAAAGCATTAGACCCCAATCGTTCGGAAGAGAACCTAACCACATTAAAGTCACCACCCACACACCAAGGAACACTCCACCAACTATTCAAACCACAAAGTTCCTCTCATAAAATCCTCCTATCTCGGTGCACATTAGGACCATAAACACCAGTAAACGCCCATACAAACTGATCCGACACACTTGTGAATTTACAAGAAACCGAAAATCTCCTCGCTGCTTCCTCCATCTTATTCACAACCCGTGTGTCCCACATCAATAACACCCCTCCGGAAGCACCACAAGAACCTAAATAAGACCAATCAACATGTTGGCCACCCCACAAGCTACGAATCACCACCCTATTTATCAGCTCCATTTTGGTTTCTTGAAGACAAACCACATCAGGCCCCCATTTCCATATCAAATTTCTAATCCTGAACCTTTTATCTTGCTCATTTAACCGTCTTACATTCCAAGAAATAATCTTCAAACTCATTTATGAGGCACAACATCTCGTTCCATACTTTCACTCCTTGATTTATTTGAACCATACTCAACATTCAAAGATGACAACAAATTTTTTAACTTCTGCTGACCTTTCTGGCCTGACTTGACCAATTTCATCTTATCATCCATCACATGTTTCTGTTTATCTTTTTTTCTGGCCTCTAAAGCAAATAACAACCCTATAATTTGCTCCTCAAAACCTTCCAAAGAAATGCCCACAGATTTCTTAAAGGCCTTAATCCTATTGGTTACCCATTGTGATAGCTGAGAATTATCAACACTCTCCTTACACCCAATCTCCTTTACAGGACTAGACACCGACTCCAAAGGACCTTCAGTGGCCAAAGGTACCACAACTAATGGCTCACCACCTCTCTCCCAAGACATCAACCTTTCACCAAATTCCCCCATCACATTCCCTGATTCAGGCACCACATAGAAAGACTTTACTAACCCCTCACCCTCATCTGCCCAACTAGTCCTTTGCCCTTCAATAGCAATTGCAGCAATACCTGGTACACACTCTTCCTCTATATTTGAGCAGACCGACATGCTATCTGGAGAACGATAGAGTGGCAGTGGAAGCACTAACTGCCGCCCATCATGCAATTGTAGCATCCAGTCTTTAGAGTTACCCCAAGACTTATCCAAGTCTCCAACCAATTCCCTAATAATGGGGCCAGGGAGATGGACTCCCTCAAGATCAGAATCATTAGTAGTAGTGGCCGATCCTTCCAAACCAACAAAATCCACATCCCAACCTTCCATTGCCACCTGAGATGTCAAATTCACCCCCACTGGCTTGATTGGAAAGGTAGAGCTCTGATTCTGACTACTCCGACCATCGAGACCATTAGCACCCGTTGCTTCTGACACCGTAATGGATGACACCATGGCCGAGGACACCACCGGTAGCATAAAAGACCTAATCAGAGCTTCGGCAGCTGATACCAGCTCATGGGAAGCATGGGTCACCGCTGCTGGTCCAGTCAGCACGGTGGAAGGCTGAGCAGTTCGACTTGGGCTGTGCCCACCCTCGCCTGCCACTTCCGACACTGCTAGGGAGGAGATTGTGGCCAAAGGCACCTTCGACAACATCATCGGCTCCACCGAAGGCTCGTGCGAGATAGCTAAGCTCTCGTGTTTCTTCTTATCGTTCAATTCACACTTACCTGGGCTCGGGATAGAGAGACAGCTCTGATAAGAAGATTCCAGAACAGTTGAGCCACTAAAGGAGCTCTCGCCAGCCTTAAAAGAAGATGGGCTTGACAGACCCAAGCCCAACACAGTATTTTTACTGCCCAACTAAGAACCTTGGGCATTCTGATTTGATGAGCCCAACCCAAGTTTTGTATTTTGAGCATTAATACTCCCCGTTGCTACCCATTTGCCAGCTTGCTTACCTCTCTTAACACCATCCCAAGATACCCGCCTCTTTCCAAACTCATTCACATCCACAATCATCCCTCTCCCTAACCAACGTGGTTTCCTAAAATCAAGCACCTTTTCAAACTCAACAATTTTTGAATTTGAATTGAACTTGAAAGGAATACTGATATTATTTCCTTCCGGGATTTTCACCTCAAGAATATTCTTACCATTAATAGCACCTTCACCAACCTCACCATCACCCATGGCTGCCGAGAGAAAACTTCCGGCCTGTGTGTCACTGTCTCTCGGAAGCTCCATTATCTTCTCCACGACAAGATCCTTGGTCTTTTCCTTAATGAAGGGCTGCTGAGCAGGCTTCGACCTTGCCTGCATTGGAGCTTTGACAGCTTCCACAAAGGACCTGGTAGCATGATACTTTGGGATCTGCTTAGTCTTATACGGTACAAACTTCAGTCCGCCCAACGCATATTGTGAAGGTTCCAAACTTCTTCTTAATTCAATCCCAAAGGTTTTGCATCCTTGTTGAAACTTTCTGGCAGGGATAATGATAGTTCTCCGCAACCCACCTACCTTAAGTTCTGTCACAGATAAATACTGCCCAAACGAGTTGGACCCCCGTTGCAATGTGTAAGCAGTACCACCTTCCCTGAACGTGAAGAATTGCTTTGGATTAACCCCAATCACAGTGTGTTCCAGACTCCTCATTAACCAACATGCTGCACTCTTACACATAAAAACCGATTGCATGTAGTATTTTCCCCGTTCAAAAATCTTAGGGGAGAAAAAATTCCCACCTTCCTCAACCACCAACTGAAACAGCTTAGATTCGATAAAAAAACTTCTAAAACCACCCATATTGATCCAAGAAACTAAGCTTAAAAAAAAAGGATTTCTGACTAATTTGAGGTAGCCGGGCCTCCAGAAAGAGAGAGCATCTTTTCGGCAATTCTTTTCAGCAGTAACTATAATCCTAAATGTCCTTGCCAACAGATGTCAGAGTAGCCAAATGCAGGACTGTCTTGTAAAAAAAAACATCTAGAAGAAAAAGTTTCGCTGCCCTAAACACTGCCTTCCATGTAGCCTCTACTCTGTTTGTTACTTTCTTGTACACAAGTGCAAGAGAAACCCCAGCAAATGCAGCATAGGGAGTGACGACCGTCTACTCAAATCATTATTCAGGCATCAAAGTGTTGGAATTGTCCACAATAATTGCAAAAGGAAGAAACAAAAGCCTTTATAAAACTACACTAAGAAAAACTCTTCATTTCTCAACAAACACAACAAAAATTAAAAATTATTTCCAAATATCTAGTTGTATCATAGAGATATCCCTTCATTTTTGGTGGAAACTTCTATTTCCATGTGGTGCATCATATTTTGCTGCATAGCATTTGTAGACCTTCAAATTTTTG
Source organism: Quercus ilex subsp. ballota (assembly GCA_032727855.1). Taxonomy (NCBI): domain Eukaryota; kingdom Viridiplantae; phylum Streptophyta; class Magnoliopsida; order Fagales; family Fagaceae; genus Quercus; species Quercus ilex. The sequence goes on from CM064917.1 coordinate 61,110,419, forward strand.
TTTCAATCAATTCCATTAATGTTGTTTTGTTTTGCTTTGTATTTAAAAATTCTGGTCTACTTCTTATTATTGCATTGTCTTCAGAATAAATTTTTGACTTGTCAGTTTTCTAATAATTAGGGCTCTTTCTTTGTACATATTTCGAAAGTCATTTTATTGTATCACGTTCACCCTTAGGTGTATGTTTAACTTATGAGAAGAAATGCCGAATGTATGACTGTGGCTTTTAACATTATCGTTAAGTGAACCTGGAATTTTAAAGTCCATTATATTTTGTTAATATCATAAATTATTTTTAAGTTAATTTTCAATGTTGAGAAATAATCAATGACATTTATTTATTTAGTTTGTCCTGATTAGAATTGTGCATGA